>JAKRSI010000557.1:460000-467500 GCA_029890345.1 Natrix helvetica helvetica | reverse complement strand
AGTAGGTTGGAGAGTTTGTCTTGGTAGTCAGACGTGTTCATCACCACAGTGGCATTGCCTTTGTCTGCTGGGAGAATGATTATATTGTTGTCTTTCCTCAAGTTGGTGAGTGCTTTTTGTTCTTTATGTAAGTTGCTTCTGGGTGGATTGCTGGAGCAGAGGACATTGGTAACTTCAAGTCTGATTTTATTGGCTTCATCTGGGTTGGTTTTCGTTAGGGTAGCTTCAACTCCGCATATGATGTTTTCAATGGGGATGCGTTTGGGGGCGACTGCAAAGTTGAATCCTTTGGAAAGGACATTGGTTTCTGCTATGGTGAGGGTCTTGTCTGATATGTTGCGTACTGTTTGTTTCATGAGTTGCTGTGGAGGGGGGTTGGGCTTTTGTTGTTTTTCTAGTCTGTGGAGTTTGTTGGTGTGTTTGTCTGTCTTGTAGGAGGTTTCTTGTTCTATTCGGGTCTTTTCCCATGTAAGATTTAGATTGTCTTGGCAACGTTTCAGCGAGGTCCCACTCGCCATCTTCAGGCTGGTGTTTTCATAGGCTATCAAGACAGCCTTCAGCATTGACCAAAAAATAGCCAACATCTTAAGAAACCCCAAGAGAAGATCCACCTAGAAAACCAATGAGTCTACGAAATACCAATTCAACAAGAGAATTATTATGGAAGCCATCGAAATAGAAAAACACCCCCACAACATGAATAAATGTGACAATATCTCCCATCTACCAGACATCTGGAAACCAGCCCTAGTCAACAAACAAGCCCCACCCACCACCCAGGTCATTAGAACACAAAAGAACAATGGACACACAGCCCACACTCAGCCATTCAGCATGATACGAAACAGCCGACCAATCTACAAACGTCAACTCCATCTACCAATCAGGATGCAACTACACAGCCAATTAACCCACTTACAGCAACAAAGCCAGCACTCCACACACACACACACACACACACACACACCAAGATTTATAGAAAGACGGCAGCTCCGACCACACTTTACTCGCACAAGCATGAAGCCAAAAGCACCTCACTGAAACGTTGCCAAGACAATCTCAATCTTACACGGGAAAATACCCGAATGCAACAAGACCAGCATATATATGCTGGTCTTGTTGCATTTGGGTGAAAATATATATATTCAACACTTTCTGGTTTTTTTTTACACATCCATGAAGCATGGTAAAATGTTCCTTCTTGTTGATTATATTTCCAGCATAGATTTGAAGAACCTTCATGTATTCTCAACAGTTTTTCCAGTGACTTGTACCAATGATACATCATGTTATAAAAATTATCTTTAAGACTATAACTTATTATAAATTTCAACCCTTTCAACTACATTCTCCCTATGATCCATGTGTAAATTATAACCAAAAGTTTTAGCCCATGCAGTTATACACTCTTTCACTTCTTCTGCTTCATACTTCAATAAAAGTTTGTACATTGTATCAACAATGTAATCATCATTTGTACATAGTTCCATTTCAGATTCATTCTTACATTGTTCAAAACCTGAAGTTCTTTTATCCACTTTAAATCTTTTAAATAATTATACATTCAAAAACATTGCCGCTACTATCCTTCAACCAATAAGTCTCTTGTTTTTAATTCTACATTCTTCTAGAGAAAATTCTAATACAACAGAGTAAATCAACAATTTATGATTAATAGTCATTATTCTTCTATAAAACATTTCCTGTGCTTAGAGCCACATAGGTTTGATCATTCCATATTGGCACATCTAACGAAAATTATTTTTAAAAACTACACATTTTTTTCATACCATAGATATCCCTGCTAACCAAATATTAAATCACGCCCTTCTAATTCCAATGGATGTTTTTTTAGGAACATCCATTCTTTTATCCAGGCCAAACAGTAGATTGCAAAATATAATTTCAAATAAAGAAAACCCAACCCTCCTTTCTTTTACATCTTGTAACAACTTAAACATTTTTGGATGTCTTTCTGCCATTGTTCAAATGATGCATTATACAATGCCTGAAATAAAATAATATTCTAGGTCATCTTAAACACAGAAATTCTCTCCAGCAATGATAATTTTGTTTTATCCCATCTTAATATGTCTTTTAGGTCTTAACAAAATTATTTTAGAATGACATAAAATCCATATCTGTTTTATTAATATTTATTATTGTTGTATTGTTGTATTAATACCAAAAGATTTTATATTTTTTGCAACCTTAAAAATCATTTTAGTCATCAATTTTATTTGTTCTTGTGTCTTCATATTTCTTTTCAACATCTTATTCTTCTGTTTGTTGATCTTAACATCTGGAAGTGCATGAAATTGTTTTAATTTTTCCATTATACTTTCAATTCCATTTAAAGTATCTTCCAGGACAAGTATCAAGTTATCTACAAAGGCTCTTAAGTTATAGATTTATCTTCTAATCTTTGCACCCTTAATCTCTCCTCTTGTCTTATGTCTCTATTCAATATATCTAAAGCCTAAATAAACAAAAGAAAAAATTGTACATTAAAAAGTACAGTACAAATTGTCAAAAGATTTCTCCGTATCCAAAAATATCACTGCAAAATCACTGTGCAATTAATTGCCTTTTAGGTCAAAAACCCATCTTAACATTTATGAGTAAATTCATATAAAATTATTTCCAGTCTATCAGCTAGAATCATTGTGAACAGTTTATAATTATTTTTTAAGTAATGGCATTGGTCGATCATTTCTTGTCAAAGTCAAATTCTGTCCTTCATTGGGTATTAATTTATATCTGTATCCACATCTCAGGTATATTTTCTCCCTATAAGGTAAAAAAATCAATGTATTTTGCAAAGGTTGCAAGAGTTCACCTCCAAAACGTTTATAATAAGTACTTTTCCTGGTTTAATCTTTTTTATAGCTTCAGAAATTTCTCTTATTATAGGACCATTCATAAACTGTTTTTCTGTTTTTGATGAATTAAGGCACCTTCCAAATGTATGATTCTATGGCACCAACTTGTTGTCAAGGAATAACTGAATGTTGGGCTACATCAATGGAATATACTTGATATCAATGAAAACTCTTCCTTAAACTCTTCTTGTTGTTTTTTCATCTAGTCCTCTTGTTTGCTCCACTTGAAGCAGTCTCTTTGCCCAAGAGATGGAAGCTTGAAAGAAAGAAGAAAGCAAAGTGAGGAGAGATTGACAACAAATAATTTCAGGGCAAAACCAAGTATTCATTCAGTTTTGAATTTATTTTATTTTTTTGAGTTTTGAAGGTTTTTAAAAAATGGCTCAGTGAAATTTATGTATTAGGTATCGTCTTCAGCTGGCAGGTCTGAATTTTGAAAGAAAAGATAACTCAAGAGACGTGCGCTTGGAACTGTAGTGGTGCAGTATTTCAGACAAACTCTGCCCATAGCTTGGAGTTCGATCCTGATCGGCTCAAGGTTGATTCAGCCTTCCATCCTTCTGAAGTTGATAAAACGAGGACCCAGATTGTTGGGGGAAATATGCACACTCTGTAAACCACTTAGAGAATGCTTTAAAGCACCGTGGAGCATTATATAAGTCTAGGTGCTGTTGCTGTATTCACAACCGTGTTTTCCACTTGGAACAGCTCCCAATGGTAACCTTTTTCTGTGATGTGCAAATACAAGCAGGGGTGGGTTCCTGCCAGTTCTAACCTCTTCTATAGAAGAGGTTCCACAAATCTGCAGTGCCATTTAGAACCGGTTCCAGCTCCCTCCCCCCGCCCGTCCGGACATCATCAAGATGAAGAGCGAGAGGAGGAATTCTGGGAGTTGAAGTCCAGAAGTCTTAAAGCTTTCAAGTTTGAATACCCCTGGGGTTTTTTTCCCTAAAGGGTTAGGGGTGCAACGGTCTTGTAACTTGACAGCTTTAAGATTGACACACTTCAATGCCAGAGTTTCTGAGCCAACTTTTTGGTTGCTAAGCAAGAGCGCTGTTAAATGAGTTTCACCACATTTTACACATTGGCCACGCCCACCCAGTCACATGGCTGGCAAGTCACTCCCACCCAGTCACATGGCTGGCAAGCCACTCCCACAAAACAGGCCACACCTACAGAAGAGGTTCTAAAAATTTTTGAAACCCACCACTGAATACAGAGCAACAAAGGAAGGGAGGGAAGGAAGGTCAGTCCAGGTTGTGGTCATGAGGAAACTAGGAGAATAAAGGAGTATTAGGTAAGTTTGAGTCATTTATAACAATAAGGTAGGATATCAATCAAACAATAATTAAAGTTTAATTTATTCTCTACGACCCACATTTAGTGTAGCTTGTGTGTAAAAATACAGCTATGTCAATTGTGAAAGATCAGTGTTATAGATGGATTAGGTATGTTGTTTAAATTAGACAACAATCAGTTCCAATAACAACACAAAGAATTCGGTGAAAATTATGGTCCTGGAGGCGTGCACTCTAGGCAAATAAGACTAGATGTGTAGAGCCAATGAAGACTGAAGTGGCCTGATAAAAAGTATTGTTGCAAAGGTTGTTCTTGAAGAACTAATGGATGCATCCTAGCCACTTTTTAATGTTATCTTCCACCTGAGATCTGAGTGAGGGTTTGCCCAAACAGAGCCTCCCTGCTGCATAGACAGTTATATACTCTCCAGCCTTAATGTCATAACATACGTTCAGAAACTTCGGTAATAATGGCAGGGATGGGTTCCTATCAATTCAGACCAGTTTGGCTGAACTGGTAGTGGTTTGGCGGCATACTGAACCGGCAGTAATGCCAGGGGCAACCCACCCCTGAAAAAGGGGTGTATGGAAAGAAGTGGCAACAGGCTTTGAGAGCAAAACTGCTTTTATAAGCAGTGCAAACATCTTTCTTCAAAGGTGGTAAGCTGAGCTCCATTCCAGCTGACTTTCTATGATATCAACAGGCTGTCTGTCTCTCTGAAGTCAAGCTAGGATCAGCAGGCTTAGCTTCTAAGAACCTTAAAAGACATTAATCTGGTCAGATTCATTCCTTTGAAGGCTTCCCAATTACTATAAATCAGGGGTCTCCAAACTTGCCATTTTTAAGACTTGTGGACTTCAACTTCCAGAATCTGCCAGTCAGCATAGTTGGCTGGGGATTTCTGGGAGTTGAAGCCCACAAATCTTAAAGTTGCCAAGTTTGGAGATCCATGCTGTAAATAAAGACTGCAACTTTTGAAGGACCTGATTACATCATGAACTTCACACATCTGGTCCTCTATGCTTAACAGCAGAAAATAAGCCAAACTGCCAAAGGATAGTACTTGGCATACTTTATGATAAGTGTGAGCCCATCTTATCTTTAGAGCTTTGCTTGCCTCACATACTTCAGTATTCAAGCAATACTACAAGGTCACAGCTGTCCCACTTTAATTCTTTACTTTATGTCCCTTTCTTCCACATGAACCTTGACAATCCATTTCCCCATGTTTCTCGGTTGCTGTTTTAGCAACAATTGTCTGGAGGAGGGGAGGGATTTTCTTCCCTACTGTGTCCTGGCATAAAACATCTCCTTGGTCAAGGCCTTGGCAAGTGAAAGGGATGCTGAAAGACAAGTAGAGAAGCAAGGAGGAAGGGGGTATGGAGACACTGTGTCATTGCTGTTCTGCAGGATTCTTGGACCAAGGAAGCCTCCCACCTCAACTCCAGCAGCGGTTTTCCTTGAACCAGCTTTCCAAAGCAATGGCAACTGGGAGAGTGAGAGAGGTACAGTGAGGTCAGTCCCATTTTGGTCATCTGAGAACTGAGGAAGGGCAGATTGGAAGGTTGGGTGTGTTACATGGAATCTAGGCTTAATTATGAATCCTTTAATCCTTTGTGTACTTATTTGGTTATAGGTTTCTCCAATACAGAGTGGTTTATAACGTAATAATATGTATTATGTGATGCAGCTTCGTAATTTTAGACTTTGGATTTAAAGGTGTTACGGAATTCCTCCATTAAATGGCCAGGTCAGTAATCTAAATTGTGAAACCCACAATTTTTCCTCTATTTTTCTTTTCCCTTAGGAAGCATTCAACTTCTACTCTCTTCCCCACCCTATGACAGTCCTTACTTGGCAAACTGTAATTGGTGCAATTAATTGAAAATAGAAACAAAACTGCCCTGCTTTTAAAGAAAACCCTTACAAAACCAACAAATGGATCGTAAGCAATTTTGCCTGTAAAATGTAAATGTATTTACTGGTATTTAATGCATTCTGCAAACAAAAGTGCATATAATCAAGGCTATGGTTTTCCCAGTTGCAATGTATGGCTGTGAAAGTTGGACCATAAGAAAGCCTGCGCACCAAAGAATGGAGGCCTTTGAACTATGGTTCTGGAGAAGACTCCTGTGAGTTCCTTGGACTGCAAGGCGATCAAACTGGTCAGTCCTAGCAGAGATCAACCCTGACTGCTCTTTAGAAGGCCAGATGCTGAAGATGAAACTCAAATACTTTGGCCACCTAATGAGAAGGAAGGAGTCACTGGAGAAGAGCCTCATGCTGGGAAAGACTGAGGGCAAAAGAAGAAGGGGATGTCAGAGAATGAGGTGGTTGGATGGAGTCACTGAAGCAATAGGAGTGAGCTTAAATGGACTCCAGAGGACAGGGAGGCCTGGAGGAATATTGTCCATGGGGTCGCGATGGGTCGGACACAACTTTGCAACTAACAACAACAATACATTCTCAATTAAGAAAATAAATCTTAAAGTTAAAATTAGAAAAGCCCAAATAATTAAAAACACAAACCAAGAGAGTAAAGACAGAATAAAGGGAGTGGGGGGAGAGGCAGAATCTACCTTATTTTCATACTTAACAAATAAAATTAAATTTAAACACAAATTTGTCCATGGATCCCTTAGCTATATTATAGATGATAGTACAAACCTATTTGCTATTTCCTCTATTAGTTACTCCGACGTCTGAGTTTTGGCTCTAAAATACAGCACCAGCCATGCCATTAAACATTTATTTCCTAGAATAAACTGGATTGATAGTTCAAGGAAACAGATAATTAAGGCAATCAACCATCCTGTCATTAATTCATATATTGTAAAACTATAGATTTAGTGCATGTAAAAATGGAGACATGGAAAAGATGGTCCAATCTTTTTAAAAAATATATATCTTTGCTACCGTCAATTTAAAAGAAAACCATTAAAATACAAACTAACATATAGAGAAAAAAGGGACAAGGGGATAAAAAGCTAAAAAGTGAAAGAATACATAAAATAAATATATAAGAAAAAGAACTCCAACTTTTTTCAATACAGAGACAACAGCAAAATACAATAACCTTTCTCTAAGTTTAAATAAAATCAGTACTTTAAAACCCTTAAAATACTAATAATCAACATTTAAAAAGAAACATTAGTCATGTATCCTTAGCTTAAATCATCCCCATATATTTGATAATCCACAATATTTTCTCTAATCAAACTAGATCGAATCCTCAAATCCCAATGTCAAAATTTCATTTTTCTCCTTTGAGATTTGTCCAATCCTGACTCAAAATGCCATGTGGACAACTTTTTGCTAT